>CM055836.1:24742531-24772080 GCA_029582265.1 Zoroaster sp. YZ-2022
GCCTGATGCCGATCTAGCACCCGAGTCTGTTTTGTCGGTGGTCTTCATCTTCTTCTTCCTGCTCCTCGGAATCATCCTCATCATCATCATCCTCGTCACCCTCGTCATCCTCATCCTATCCTCATCCTCATCATCGTCATCATCATCCTCATCATCATCCTCCTGACAGCTCCTCCCTTCTCTTCCTCATCCTCATCATCATCTTCCTCAAATTTTTTGTCTCCCACAAATGGGCCTTTTCTCTCGGGTATGATAATGGCCCCATTGCCCAGAAATTTCGACGAGGATAAACATTTGATGGGGTGACATTCAAGGAATTGTTAGTTGGGTTATGGCTTGCCGATCCTATTACCCGGGGTCTATACTGCTTGTCTTCTCGATTGGATAGATACCAAGACGTCATCTGATGTCTCCCTTTTGTTAGACATTAGTATATTGCCTAAGTATGCATAATTTGATTGTCCCCAATGGGAAATTTCCCCTTGATTTAGTATAGATCTTTGGCACACAAAACTAATGCAATGAATAAAATATATTATATTAACCAAAATTTGGCATTTTATTAGAAATTTTTTCGTCGGGAATATTAAACAAATGTTTTAAATGTTTACCTAGTGTAGTATAGGCTACAAAAAACAAAGCAAACTGTGAAAAGACAAATGCATTTTAAATAATAAAAACAAAATTGCATTTTAGTGGGGATATTAAATTATTATTTACATTTTACCAAGGGAAAAAGGGAATCAGTCCTCAACGGAAATTCATCAATAAAATGAATTCCTCTGCTATATTTATGATTCTAGCTGGTCTATCAATTTTGAGGTTTAGATGTCGTCACCAGAAAGCAGGAGATTTTGGCTCGATTCCCACCCGAGTCCGTGGAGGTTTTCCAGAGACTGAAAACAAGGATCGGTAAGGGCACAAGTAATTAACACCCTTTCAGTTACTAACTATTAAATTGTAGACTTAGATTAGGGTAATCTATTAAAACAAATTGTAAGAGAAGGCACACTTTTGGTAAATATCTGATCACAAATGACCAACTATATTATCCCAAAGTGATGTGAAATTATACGATTTAGGTAAACTATCACAAGTTGGTTGTTTATATATGGTTTGATTCAAGATACCCATTGAAGCAGTTTGCCAACAATCAATGTCGTACCTCCCCAAAGAAAAAATATAGATGTAATTAGGTCTAATAAAAAACTCATGCATTGAAACTGGAGTTGTGTCTAATTTCTTTGACTTTTACGAACATCCTAATAAGCCAAAAACTCTTTTTGTGTCTATATTCAGGCATAAGAAGAGAAAACACTATATGTTTCAGATTGAGTAAACCCCCCTCATAGAGCTATGGGAGCTGAAACTATTGAGAATTGGAATGTTCATTTTTTTTTAAATACACGGGTAAAAAGCAAGTCGGGTTTTGAAAAAACCCAAACCATACTGGGGAAATCCTAAATAAAAAACACCTTTCAAATTTCCCCCAAAAACCCGAACTTTCCAAAAACATTTGGGTCCATAAGCCAAATAAAAGCCAACACGACGGAGACAAGGTTTTTTGAGTCCCGTCCCATGAAGGCATTTTGACTGGATGTTGAGGGAATTTTTAACCACGGGGCGGCCGGGGCATGCGGGGTTTTGGTGTAGGAAAGGGCCGAAATCTCCGCGATCACGGTAGAGTACCAACGCGCCGAAGATTGACGCGCTTTGGCTAGGGGGGAATTTAGCCAGACGACCCGTGCAGCCGCCAAATTTTCCGATGTAACTTTGCCCGGTTTTGGTAGTTTAAGGGGAACCCCGGTGACGTCAGTTTTTCAGCAAAATTAAACCAATGGTGGGGATCTGTTTTAATCCTTGATAGGATATAAGGGAAATCGATTACTGAGGGATAAACTTTTGATTAAATGATGCATGGCTAAGCTTTGTTCATTGACCATGGTGATAGGTATAATGCACCTTTTGAAAGAGAAACGGGAAGGTTTTTCAGGGTTTCCCAAAAATTTTGGTCATTTATATGGTTATTTAGCCAGAACCCCGGGGATTCTTTATTAATGACATTTAAAGGAAAGAAAATCGTCTATGGGCCCTTTTAATTCAGTCTTGATGCAAGTACATTATCCAAAACCCTTTTTTTTATAAATATAAAAAAAAGTTTAGGTCCCGGGGGTTATTCATTGCTGTTGTAATCCCAACACCCCAACATTTTTATTTTATTTTGGATTAAAAGAAAGCAATTCGTATAAGCATAGACAAAATTTACAAATTTTTTTTTCCCATACAGAAAAAATAAAAAGGGTTTAAAAAAGTCCCCCCAACCCTGAAAGGAACCGTATAAATTTCAAGCAAATTTTTACTAGGGAGTTTCAGGGAGTTTGGGTAAAACATGAAGTAAATTGAACTCAAAACATTCTTTATGTGGGATTATTGGGGTTTTCGGGCGCTTTTTTTTTTACTTTTCTCATGGCGATTGTCCGGTAAAAAAGGGGATCCCAAAGCATAAAACCCTTTCACTAAAATAAAAATAACAAGCTGAGAAACCAAATAACTTATCCCCTTTTTTTATCCCCGGAATGATTTTTTCGGGGTTTTTCGAATAAAAAAAAAAACGGAGAAAACGAAATTAAAAAAAAAGCTTACATTTTCCCCTTGAACCACGCTTTTTTTGAACCCTTTTCGTTACCACGGGCATTAGTTTTTTAATTTGCATTTGCGGGGAAACGAATGTCCTTCCCCCTGTATCCGAAAACTACAAGTCATTTGGTCGGGATACTGTCGCGACCCCGGGAACCCCACTTGAACTGTTTTTTTTAGGGTTTTTGTGTAAAGTATTTTGTAAGTAGAAAAAAAACATTATTCTTAACGTCATCCCTGTTAGAGAAAAAATTTTTAAAAAACCCTATTTGTTTCGCGTTTTGATGCTTCCAAAGAATTTCTGTGGGCCCAGTTTTGGGTTTTGCATCGGCAAGTGGGGAGCGGACATGATCCAGACCATTGGGCCAAATGCTTATAACTAGGCGATAGACCATGATCAACCAGGAAAAAGGGAGACTGAACAAACCGGTGTTTAACATACCGGGACATGGTTTTCTGGGGAAATATCTTAATATGATAAATATTAATTTGATTGTATGGTAATAAAATGAATTAAATGTTTACATTACATGCATAAGAAAAATAAAAAACCCCCTGGCAATTATGGAAAACCCTGATTAATTTGTACATTTTGAAAAAAAAGGGTAAAGTGAAGTTTATTTTTTTTAATTTTTATATTATCAAACTTTTTTTATTTGGGGGAAACATCCAAGCCCAAAATTTAATTGCCAAAGGTTTTTATCTTGGAAAAAAAAAAAATTATAAAAAAATTTTTGAAAATTGAAGCCAGACATAATTTTAAAAAACAGAGGGGAGCACCTTTTTTTAAAAAATTTTTAAATTTCCAATACATTTTCAAAGCTAATGTTTGGGTGTTACAGGGTTGAAGTTAATGTTCATTGTAAAAACCAAATGATAACATTTCTTTTATTTAATGGTGTTTATTAAAAATTAAGGTTTAATAATTTGTTATTTTTTTCCCAACGTATCATTTACCCAAAGAAGGGGATCTGATAACCATTTTCCAAATTTCATGTCGTTAAACAAATTTATTTAAATCAAATCACCCTTTTTTCAATCGAAATTTTTTTTGAAAAGACAGAAAATTTTTAACTTCATTTGCAGAATTGATGCGGGGGTGTGATTTTGAAAATAAGAGTCGTCACAATGGTTGTAATTGGGGCCCCATACTTAAAAATTTTCCCCCCCCCTTCCCCTAGTTCTTGGTTTCTATGGCTAATGATAGCCAAAAATTTTAAAAAAAATGTTTGGTTCATCACCAGTGGCAGAATCCATCACCAAGAACGGGGGGGAGGGGCATTTTTTTCCCAAAAATTTCATTAAGACAACCCTAAGTCACCCATTCTGAATGTACAAATTAACAGAACGTACATTTATTTAAATCAGATTTTTTGTTTTCTTTTTCAAAAAAATCATAGTTGGTTTTTTACAGGTCATTTCACTTTTTACATTAAGACCATGTACCCATTTGATTGGTTTAAAGAGGTTTAAAAAAGCAACAAAGTGGTTTCAATTTGTTTTGGGGAGGAAAAGAACCAAAAAGTGTATGAAACCCAAAAAAGTTAAAATAAAAATGTATTTCATTGTTTTATTCAATTTACAACCCCATACAACCTTTGATTATTTCAAAAAAATTTATGTCAAAAAGGATCTGATCTTTAGGTTGAATTTGAGTTGGGTGGCTAAAACATTTTGAACTACAATTTAAAAAAAAACAATGAAAATTTTTTTTCAAATTTAGAATTATTTTTTAAATTTTCGGGGGAAAAAAAGACAAAAGCATTCCCAAAAAGGGATTTATTTTCATGCACTATATTTAATTTATTTTTTTTGTTATAAAATTAACCTGAAAGTGAAGTATATTTTAAATAAAGATATTTGTATATAAAAAATGGTCCATTAATTAAATTTATTTTTTAAAGACTTTTCCGACATAAATACCAATGTTTCATTTAAATCTAAATTAAAAAGGGTTTTTCCGTCAAAAAGAAAAGGGGAAAAATTTTCAGATTTATCCCGGGGTATAATTACATTTAATTTTGTTTTAATTAATTATTTTCTTTTGACAACTTTCTGGGGGGAGGGGAAGATGGGAAAACACGATGCAAGCTTCCCAAATTTTTTCATGAGTATTGTTGTTTTCAATGAAAGGGTAAGCTGATATCCAAAAGCGAAGACGCAGACACACTATTTGACATAAGCTTTTTTTTTTTCTTCACCCAATATTACGGGTTTTAGAGACTAGGTACCCGATACGAAATGGATGAAAAGCCCAAATTTTTAATAACTTTTTTTATGTTTAAGGAAAAAAATCACAACAGAAATGGAAATCCAGAGGAAAAACCTTTCTCACAGGAAACTTTTTCCCTTGGGAAAGGGAAAAAAAGGGGAAAATTTTTTTTGCCTTCCCGCTTCATTTTAAACCCCCCGCTCCCCAAACAATTTAACCCAATTTTCCCGCCTTTTTAATTTTAGCCTTTTAAACCGTTACATACATGTAGTCCCCTACCCTAAATCAACTTTGTGACTTTATCCCCTAATTGAAAGATTGATTTTGCCGCCAACCCCGGAAAAATTTTAAGGTGATTTTGATTTATTATCAGCATGGTTTTTAAAACAAAGGGGGTATGTCAAATTTTAAAAAAAAACATTGTGTTCCAAAAATACACTTTTAATTTTTTAATTTTTTAACCACAACTTTTTCCGTTCAACCAATATCTCAAGAATAAAAGACCTTTTGAAAAAAAAAAACAAATTGAATTTTTACAAAAGTTTAATTTTTGGAAAAGAGTTTTAAAAATTTCCAGGTCCCAAATTTGAGTTTTAAAATTTTTAAAAATTTAAAAACAATTCATTTGTTTGATGAAAAATTTACAAATTTTTTATTTTTTTAACTGAGGAGGTCAAAATGATCAAACCACCTAATTGACCTTTTCCCTTTTCCAAACAGGAAGTTCAAAATTAAACATTTTAACGTAAATTTATATATCTTTTAAAATGAAATTTAATTTTTTAAAAAGAAAATTCAAAATTTTATTTATCGGGTAATTTTGAGAACCGAAGACCGAACACCCGGGTTTGTTCAAAAAAAACTTGGGGACTGAAGGAAAAAAAAACAAAAAAGTGATCGTTTTATTCTTTTATATCAGTAAAGATCAATAAAATTTTTTTTTTTTTGGTTTTATTTTTTTAGAGGTTATTTCCCTTTTAAAATTTTATTTTGCCCTCACAAACTGTTCGTGATTTTGTGGGGAAAAGAAATTCGGCCAAACTCCTTTAAAAAGATGCTAAAAAATTGTGAGCCGATGGGCCTGACCCTTTTCTTTGTCAGTCGAACTTTTTCGTCCAAAAGGGATTTTTTCCCCGGGGGAAATAACTAAACGTCTTTGGGGATCCCAAAACACATCTTCCGGGATTTTTTTAGCCAAAAAAAAAACAGGAAAAAAAACATACTGTTGAAATTTTTAGATACATTGGCACATCAGATCTCCGACCCGTCCATATCTTATGAAATGAAGCTTCCACCATGGGGGGTTTTCCCCCCAAAACTTCCCCAAAATTGTTTTAAAAAAGTACTGAAATCAATGATTAAAAGACAAGGTGGGGCTCAAAAAATTTTATTAAAAACGCCTTTAACAACACAAAAAAAATTCAGTCCCCTTTTAAATCATTATATATTGTTTTTTTTAATTTGTAAATGTCCAAGTTGTTTTTACCGACAATAAAAATTTTTAATCCTGGTAAACTATTCTTTTATCAGTTTACACCCCCCGTAATTACCCTTTTCCCAAACATTTTAAAAAAATATTACAATTTAAAATAAAAAAAGACTTTCTATTGTTTTAATTTTTTTTTTAAAGTCATGATCGTCTACAAAGGTGGAATTTTGGGAATATGTGTTGGGGATGCCCGTTGGCATTCTGTCCAATTTAAAATAGTCTTATAAGTGCAAGATAGCAAAAGGGGAAGTTTAAAGTTTTCTGAATGAAATCTTGTATGGATCACCTGGTTTAATGGAAAATTTAAATTTTAGGGTGTTCTATGTTGATTTATTATATGATTTTTTTTAAAAAGGATACAAAAAAATATTTGTTTCAAAATAAAACGTTTTAAAATGATGCTTGAATTTTTTCTTTTTTTTTTTTATTTTTTTTTATTTTTACTTTTTGAAAATTCTCTTAATAAAATAAAGTCACTTGAATAGAAATCAATTTTTTAAAGTTGATTTAAATAATGATCCACATTTTCCCGAGAAACAGAATAATTTTTTCAGGAGAAAATGTGAACTACCGTCTTTTGTGCACAAAGTTTTGATGTAGTTTTGCAACGACAAAATGTTGGGGAAATCATAATATGTTAAAATTTGATGCCTGTGAAAGTTAAATTACCAACGGTAAACTCCCTGCATTTAAATGAACAGATTAATTATGATGGGAAAATGAGTTGTGAGAATTATAAAATACAGGTAGATTAAAGTCATTTGTTTGTTAATCTCGGCATCCTGTTTAAAACAAAACTATATTGTCCTGTATTAAAGATGTATCCCTGTGAATTTCATGGCAATTTTATTTATATCGGATCATGCTATTTAACTTAGGAAAGGAAAATAAAAACCAACAATTACATATTTTCAAAATAATAACGAGAAGACGGGTTTCTCATAAATATTCCCAAAATTAATTTATTATATAATAATCTACTTAAACTCCCGCCCTGACAACCTAAAATAACTCACTTTAAGTATTTGTTCCTTTTTAAATTATAATCAATGGTCCGATGAAAAAAACCGGGAAAAATAGGCAATCCGAAATATTTAAGAGGCAATTGAAATGATGTCATGTTTGTCCTGAAATTCTTTTTTCATCGCCTATTGGATATTTGGAATTTCAGGCAATTCAAATTGTGGAGAGCGAGGTTGTATATTGAAGTCGGCATTTTATGATTTTTCAGAGAAAAAGAGTTCGTGAACTGCTGGGAAGTGTTTTGGATGGTCTAATATGGAATTCAGACAGTAGCCAACTTCACCGAAGAGGAGCTTGATATAAGGACAATTTGACGAGGTGAGAAAACTTGATTATTAATTGAACATCTAGGCAATCACGAGCCTCAAAACGTGACGTCATCTTCAGCCTATATATCACAGCACCTAGGTATATATATTTATTATTAGTTTGATGCGGATCCAATGGATATTACTGCTGATGAGATTGAACAAATCATGATGGGGTTGGGGAATCTGCTCCGGATTCATACTGCGAGATGATCAAAAAGTTGACAAGAATAATCAATGGACATGGAGTTTGAGAGTTTCAGAGGTACTTCCCTATATTAATTAAACAAAATAAATATACAGTATGTAAATGATTCTTTTTAAAGGGGCAGTATCGTCACGATCAACGGGCATGGAATTGGAAATTTCTATAGTTTAAGATTAACCTGCTGAAATTATACCTCCCAGATAAGGTCAATAGCGTTGCTGCTGCATGATTTTCAGTTACTGTGTTCATTTTAAAACCGGAACCATTCCAGCCCTGTTAAAATCTGATCGTGACGATACTGTCCTCAAATTTTATTATTGACTTATAAAGGCCTATTTTAAATTTTATATTAAACAAAAATAATGAGTTTGTTGTTGCTGTTGTTTAAAAATGATGATGACCTGTTAGTTGATACTGTATACCGTGTAACTTCGTGTAATAATCTCTATGATGGTAGTAATGAGAAGAATATGGGTTAACGACTTACGGTCGGGGGCTTTGACTGTCTTCAGAAGAAGATAATGATAATGATCATTATACTATTGTTTTCCATCAGCTTTATAAGGATCGACGGAGTGTGAAACATAAATATAAATTAACAAGTGCATTGTGAAAGGGCCCGGAAAACTAAAGTCGTTTCGGTTGCCTTGGATAAAACCCTTCACTAATGCCGAAGAGTTGGCATTTATTGGGAACCTAGTAAATTCCATGTCAATTAAACTAAAACTGGAACTCACCCAAATGACATTGGTGTGGTGTCATCAGGTCAACTCACCCAAATGACATTGGTGTGGTGTCATCAAGGGCAACTCACCCAAATGACATTGGGTGGTGTCATAGTCAACTCACCCAAATGACATTGGTGGTGTACATCAACCTCACCAAATGATTGGTGTGGTGTCTCAGGTCAACGGATCATCTTCGCTTAGTGAAGATCGAGGGCCGACAATTGAAAATGTGCATCTAAAATGTGTTGAGATCAAACATTTTGAGATCATAGCAATGCCAATGCAGATGGGCGTTCAGGTACATTTTTTCAATTTCACTTTATGTACATCTGTTCAATGTTAGCTTGCATTCACGATAGATTGAAGAAAAATTTTAGGGTCGGTAAGGAAAGGTAAAGGGAAAAATGATCATCATTCTTACCATAAACGAGGGCCACACTTCTACTCATCCCCCAGTACCTTGTTTTTTCATTTATATAAAATTTTCTGTTTTTGTTGTGTATAGATTGGATAAATTAGTCTGCAAGTGACTCAGACATATTACAGAACAAGCTCCCATTAAGTAGTGATGAGTTCACCTTTAAAGCCATGCATGATGGTCTGATATTAAATGAGTAAATTCAAGGAATATAAATTAATGAACAATTATTAGGAAATATCTTACATGTCATATCAGGGGCCCCCATGTACACGGAACTTTATACAGCTATAGGAAAATAGGCTGGATCCTTTTGAGAATCGGCTTAATCTACTTGACTACAGGGTATCCACCAAAGATGGCAGTCCATTAAATGGACCCATGGTATGACTAATCCGTCGACCAGTTACTGGTGCCGCCATAACTGGGTGGTACCCCTTCTGCGTCAAGGTTCGTCCCGACAGTCCAGTGCTTTTTTGATATTGATTTCCATTATTGACTGATTGCTATCCGCTCGGGGCACATCGAGCCCCTAGCGGTGAATTTTACCAGTGTCTTGATGATTTGCCACTTTGCGTCTTGGGCGGTGCGTACACTTAGTGCGTATGTTAGGCACTGGCGCGTGTACTTCACCAGATGATAACTGGAGATATTCCCCGTACATACATCAACTGCAAAATACCAATGCGACGCACTATCGCTGCCTTTCCATCTGGATCCAGGGCCCCTAAAATCGTTTAAAAAAAAAATTTTAAAATTTTTAAAAAAAAAAAAAAATCGATACAAACGGTAAGGTATTCCTCATGTTTCCCTCATTTCCTCACTCAGCTTGCTTGTTTTCCTCTCCTTGATTATTTCATTGCAATTTTTGTAGTACTGAAAATCGTTCTTGATTCTCAGCCCCTAAAAGTATTCTGGATCCGCCCATGCTGCCCACAGTGGTCTAACAACATGTGCCTCAACAGCCATGCACGGTGCGAAAGTCAGCGTGTATGGAGTCGACAATATGAGCATCTATTTGATGACACGCTAACTTACAGCGTATTTAAGAATGCGTGTGACGCGCGCATGGGTATCACCGCATAGTAATGGCGGGAAAACACGGGTTGCCGGTTGTTTATATGGCCTATTATAGTTAACAAACATATTTTTTCACTTAGTGCTGGTCATCTTTATCAGATTCACTGTATGCAGAAACGATAAAAGTGCTGATTCTAGTTCTATTAAAGGGGCCAGACTTTTTCCTTCCAGCCTGTTTTGGTTACATGGTTACTCTGTCTGGGGTGGGGATGTAAACTGCCCAGCCTGGCACTGGACTGTCGAAGATATCAAACAGCACAGCCTGTGCTGAACAGATGGTTCCCTTATTTTTTTATTTATTTATTTGAATTAGGCCTCAACAGTGGCACACGATGTATGTAAATATCGGTGCATCCACCAAAACAATTTCTAAGTACAATAGTTCAACATTAATATTTATAAAATACATATTTAATAATAAAAATATTAAATAACTATAGAGAGTTAGATCTGGTAGGACTTTGTGTACACAATGAATGGTTGATTTTGTGCATAGTTATATGCAGCTATGGCAGATTACTTTTCCCGCCAATCAAAACAAAGCTACACAGCTCTGGGAACTGACACCTTCTAAGATAAGTGGAATGGTCCACTTAGGATATCAAAGACTCCCAGGCATCTGCGGCTTTTTTTCTAGGAAAACAATGTAATAAATAACTCTGCCAGAGCAGGCATGCCGATTACGCACGGGCAAACTCGTCCCCTGGCCCAGGAGCTAATAGGGCGTTTCAAAAAAAAAAAAATTTTTTGGGGGGGGAAAAGGGGCCCCAAAAAAGTCAAGCCTCCCCATTTTAAAAAAAATTGAGTAAATGTGATTTTTAAATGTGACTATGGATTTTTTGAATGTAAACACTTTTTAAAGCAATTTAAATCAGTACCAAACGTGAGAGGCCATGCTGTGGTTGTTTTGGCAGGCAAAAAAAATTTGTAGGCTATTGGGGGGCCAGAGGGCATGGTGCGTGCGGGCAAAGTGAAAGTACTAGTAGAAGCGCGGGGGGGCCGTGGTGTTTTGGCCGGGGCCGGGCCGATGATCCGTCCGAGCAAAGGGGGGGGTCATTGTCGGGGGGTTAACAAAACCCCGGGGAACTGATAGAAAATTGCACTACAGATTTTGGTTTTCTGTTGGGGAAAAAAAGTCCCTGTTTCGAATTTTATTTTTATTTTTGTTTGCGAAAAGGTGCCCACATAGGGTATATGAACTTGGCCGATTTGTGGGCCCCTCTTAGCCACCATACTTTGTATAGGGGAAATTTGTTCCGCGATACAATGTATCATATTTCTTAGCAAAAAAAATAATAAAAAATATAAAAGCGCGTCACCGCAGCGTTTTTTGAAGCCAACCGATGACCAAAAACCCGGAGATTTTTTGTTTTGGTTTTATTAGTTAAGTTATGTAGGAATGTTTGTAATGGCTATATTGCAAGATGATCAATAGAGCTGTTCCAGACACCGGGGATGAACGGGAAAACCCCCAAAGGAAAGATGAATGCTTAAAATTTGAATCAAACACACTGGGGATTAATTCGCTGCATCGATTGGTGTTAGTCGTGAACGATGGCCGAGGATATATCAAAGGGAAAACAGCATCTAGTGCTTCCACTACTGGCAAATCATTGAGTGAATATGACACATTAAATTATTATTTTAAATTAGCGCCCACTGATAGGCACAATCTTTATAAAGAGTCGGAGTATTCGCTCATCAGTACAATTGTAGCCCTCTGGTGAATTTGCGCCCAGTGCCCTTGATGATAGCCACTTTGCGTCGATCGGGGAGCGTTGGCGTACACTTAGGGCGAATGTTTGGTACTACACGGGGTACTTCTACCAGCCAAGATCGCTGGAGATATTCCGGGGTACGCACATCAACTGCAAACCCAAACAGTCCCTCAAGCTCATGCATGGTGCGAAAAAGCTTAACTGCATCCTGCCCTCGGAGGTACCCATTATTTTGCCCCCGGGGAGAGAATCAATTATGGTAAAGTGTCTTGCTCAAACCTAATTTCACTGTTAATTTGAACAATGTTCTATGGAAAGTACAAGAAACACATTAATACTGTGATTTTAAAGAATGCATGAGTTTGCCACCGCAAACGGAGGATATAAGTGAGGGTGATTGAATGTAAACGACTGTTACATGTCTATATCAAAATCAGGGGTAAAAAAAAGCACAACCATTTCTAGATATCACGCAACGCAAGATGGAATCCTTTTTGTCTAAGTAATTTTTTACCCAAAAAGTTTCGACTAAAATAAATAAATGCGAGGATTTCAAAGGCATATTTTTCATAAGTTTTTTTTTCAAAAATTCAAGAACAATATGCAAGCTTTATTGAAAATTTGTTTTCCAACTTTGTTTAGATTGGCTTAGTTGACGTATCAACTGATAACGTACCGAATATTGCTTGTTGCGTCGAAAGGAGAAGTTCTAGAAGACATTGAAACACACCGCTGGAGATTGTTCAAAGATGGGTGAATTATCATCTTGATCGAGCAGGTAAAAATTATGATTCAAATACCTTTAATTGGTTTGTTAAAAGCAGGAAACCACCATTGAGCAACAAATGCTCAACATGCCTTAATTTTTGAGGAAGGAGTTCCCTCATTTGCTATTGGCATTGTGTTGATCTGTATGTAAGGCCTAATCGTTTAATTTATGCGATTGGCCACAAGGCACAATAATTAACCAAACTCACTGCTTAGCAAAAACAGATTGTTCCGTATCAAAATAGAAATGAAATTTGAAATAGGGCATATAGAGTCTAGTCCAGGATGACGCCCTTCAATTTCTGAAAGACACTGTAGTCCGATTGCCAATTTTGTCTTATAGTGGGGGAGAAACGCGTGTTTTTACCGATCAGGATGTATCGTATATGATTAAATGAATTGAATAAATGAACTGATTTGTTATTGATTTTAATCGATAACCGAAAGGATAGGACGTTATCAAGTCACAAACACTGATCATTCTGACACCTTGCCAAAGATCCGACGTCACGCTTCGAGGCCGAAAGCTAGCAAAACCAATAAAGTCAGAGGTGAATTTCACCCAATTGAGAGGTCATCGAGTAGGCGAAATAATTGTAAAATTGCATCAGATCCTTCGTATAAGACCTTGACTTGAAATGTTGTTTTCTCCTCATTGCTTAAGGGAGCAAACGAATACTATAAGTAAACCAAGGACTTGAGAGATTCCGAGATTTATACATCTTCTTAGTCAATAGCACGGCTGACAGAGGATTGATATGTCACCGATGCAGGAGTGTAAGAACTTAAGGAATTTTGGATTTCCATGCTATACACGTGATTCGCCGCAAAGCTCTTCATCGTATACTCTATAATAACATCCAATCCAGAAAGTAATTCCTAACTGGATTCATTGTGGATTTATTTCTAATTGGCACCAATTAATTCCACTGATTATAGTAACTATTACCCCAGCAACACCAACGTCAAGATGGTCGATATCAGAAACAAAATAAGCAAAGTCAGAATGTTTTGAGATGGGAATCATTTATAGAGTAATCTATATGTACCACAAAGTAAAACAAGAAATGCTTTTTAATGCCCCAATGTCCGTTCACCGCTTTTGAATAATGTTATGATTGACCAAACTACTGAATGTTACGAATGTGTTTCTTATAATGTCAGTTGTAATTTTACATATATTTTGTATGCATTTTCTATTTGGAATAAATAGGTTTTACTTTGTTGTTTATTATTTGATTAAAGGACCTTTCATTATGACCAATTTGATGTTCAACAAGCCAAAAATGATTGAAGAGGTTTCTCAGACTAGAGGTAATGTTGAATGTACATTACAACGTTGTTTTGCATTTTGTTTTATTGAGTCTGGCCTTTACGTGTTCTGAGCTATTGCAATGTCACTAATTAACTTGTAAACCAACAAAAGCTAGTCTTGGTCAGAACTCACACAATAACAAATTTCACTCAAGAACCTCCCTTCCCCAATAAAAATAAAAACAAACAAACAAACAAATCAAAATGTAACCATCTAATGTTGAGCGCTTTGAATTGAATTTGTTGTGATATCGCTACTTGAGAAAACATTTAGATTTATCTAAACATTGTGAGTGATGCAAGATGTTCATGGTTCTGTCCAAGATTGTAGGATTATTTAAAAATTTAATCTATTTTTCATGGTAAATCAACCTGAAAGCAATATTTATATCGAATTACAAAATCCTAACAATAGTGCATAATTTGGTTATGGAAAACCCAAAAACATTTCCACTCTTTTCTCAGGACGTTGTCAAAAACGAAGACTGAATAAAGCTTTGTACAATCTCTTCAATAATTTTGATTCCATTGAGCCACCACTGGTGGAGCCACAAGGGAACTTGATCCTGAAGACTACGAGGAGACAAGGAAGAGCAAGTAAGAGATCCCTGGTTCGTGTGAATATCGTCCTGCTATTCACAGCACCCGAATCATGTAAACCGTCTTTTTTTCCTCTGTTTTCCAGAAGATTTATAGCGACATATCCACCAGTAAGTGCTCAAGGCGCTTTACAGTAAACAAGAAATCATACAATAGCATAACAATACAACAGCAAATGCTATAATACAACAAAGATTTAAAATGCAAAATCAATGTTAGTAGTCCTTATAGGCCACATATCCGCCGATCTACGTGATAACCCGTAGATATGTAAAACGCTACAAACGGCGACCTACGTGATTTTCCGTACCGTGTTTTTGTCCAATTCAATTTACTACGTTTTCCGATGACTGTATTTCATGACTATAGATATGAAATTAGACAAGTCTGACATCATAATAAAGTGCATGTTCTCCTCTCTTCCATCAGTATATAATGTGTCTGTGTCGTGATTGTAATATTTCTAAATAGAATCTTTCTGATTGTATGCAAAACAATGTATCTCTGCAGAGCTTAGGTACATACAGTCTTTTGTGTGTTTACATGGTTAGGCGGATATGGGTTGTTTTAATGTTTGAATCTTGAGTCGTCGTAGTTGATCCTGAGGAAGTCCATAAAGCAGTGAATTTGCCATATCAAGACGAGATGTTATGAAGAATGAACAATTTGTTCTGTTGCATCATAATTAATTAAAATAATATAAAAATAATAATAATATAATAACTTCATTTGGATGGTAACCATGCCACTTAAATAATAATAATAATAATAATGTGGATTTATATAGCGCACGTATCCACAACTAAGTGGTGCTCAAGGCGCATTATATATTATCCTGCTCATAAGGCTCATAAATCATTCTGAAACCATCTCAGCTCCTGAGTATACAGTCAATTGCTTGCCATTTCTAGCGCATAGAGAAACCAACTCTGCCTTCACAGGTACCATTTAACCCCTAGGTGGAGAAGCAATTATGATTAAGTGTCTTGCTAGACACAAGTGTCACGGCCGTGATCTGAACCCACATATGTTGCTAACAGAACTTGAATCCGGTAAGCTAGACCGCTCGGCACGATACTTAAAGATACAAGCATGAAAAGCACGCACATTGTCGCCATTTTGTAGGCCTTTAATTGACTATAGACCTTATCACAGTGCAGCCATTTTGTTTTTCTGTATACAAATCCATGTTACCAAACTGAGGTTGGAAGGAAATAGTCTGTCCATTTTCATGCATTGAAAGTTAGCTATATAATCTTGCTTGTATCAAGGAACCTGACAAATATGGCTGCCGAGCGATAAAGGTCTATTTCATAGCACTCCAACAAACTTTTCGAAGTAGGTCACGTGCTGGATCAATATGCTAATTAGGGTTACGTACGTCACGAGTGATATGGAAAATGGTACATGTAACTATTAAGAAAAGAAAATTCATTGTTTTGATGATGTTGCTGCGTACTGTATTCTGTAGATGTACATGTAGTTGCTATGAGATTTCATCAGCCCCATGTACAAATTTTTATAACTATTATTGCAGCATTTCGATTTTGGATAACAGTGTTAGTGAAGCACGGTATGTGAATAATCTTACCTGATCTGAGTGACGGTATCGTTCTTCTGAAGGTAGTGTGATCAAGATGTTCTTGGTTCAAAATAAACATCTAAAAGTTTTCCCAGTTTTAATTTTAATTTCAGAGTAACATTTGGGAATTTGAGTATTCAGTTATATATGACATTTTGGACATTTTCATGAATTGTCATTTTTTTAAAGTTTTCTTGCCCAATACATGGATTTACAACATTCAAAAATCCAGATTTGTTTTTCCATAAATACAAATTGCAAGAATTGTTAGATGCACAATCTTAATAAGCAAGTATTGAGTGCTTTTACAAACATAGATGTTATCATTCCTTGATTGTTAAGCGTCTTATGGACCTGTACTGTTTAACAAAATGTAACATTTTTATTATTTCGTTTCAGGCTCAATTCATTTCCTTCCTTCCTTCCTCTCCCTTCCTCCTCCCTCCTCCCTAATTCGACCCTCCCTAATATATTGTCTCTTCTTAGCTAATGTTCATCTTCTATGATATCATCTTCTATATCTAATTCTGACATAACTCTTCCTGCACCTCTGTTCGTCAACAGCTCTGCGATAAAGCGAAACATGGCATTGTTGATTGGAATAAAGTAAACAAATATCCCTTAAAGCCATCGGGGATGCCAAGAAAAAGATTGAAAACTGCAACTATGCCATCAAACTTATGCATTCTTTGAGGTTCATTGATTGGAATTAGTGGATTTGAATATATATAATGGTAACAAGACATTAGTATTGGGTAAGTCGTTTTACGAGGAATAACTTGACCGTGTGTGAAGCTTTATAATTTAGATGTAAGGCACCGTCATTTGACATCATGGAATTCTTGACAGCTTTTACTGTTGTAAATTTATATTTTTAATTAATGAGGCTCGTTTGTTAGATGTAAGTTTTTTATATTGTATTCTTAAACAAAAATATATATAAATTAATTAAGAAGTGGGGGACACGTTTCCCGTGGCACCACCACCGATTAGCTGTAAACATTATTTACCAACCACAAAACCTGAAGCATACTCATAAATTTTTTAATTAACAGAGTCTTTCTCAAAGGCAACAATTTGCAAAATAGGCCTACATATTTAACACGGTAATCAATAAACATGGGTCAGCGCATTGTGCGCAGTATTAACAGAAGTAGCACCGCTCGCGATTTTTTTCTGCATCTTCATTTATGAAATGTTGAAACCTAGTCTGATCCCGGTACCTTCAATTGCAAAGCGAGCGTTCTAACCACTAGACTGCCATACCAGTCGAATTTGCGTGAATTAATTATTGAAGAATCTATTTTAAATAATATTTCATGCCAATTTCTGAGCCATTGACGAAGTGTACTGCATAAAAAAGCGCACCGCTCTGTGCACGTCGTAGCCCTCTATCGGTGAAAATGCATCCAGTGACTTGATGATAGGATATTTGATGATGGGTTTGTGTTGTGTACTTCTACCAGCCAATAATCGCTGGGATATCCGCGCGTATACATCAACTGCAAAATACGCCAAACGCAAACAATATCGCTGACCTGTCGATCAACAGTGAACAAACATGTGCCCTCAACAGCTCATGCACGATGCGGATAGCGTATACCCACCCTCTTATTATAAGAAAACAACACTTTCCCTTTATTGTATCCATTCTCACACTGTAAAGGCCAATTTTACGTCACACGAACGCGAAGGAAATGCTGATGTCAACTAATTTTACGACGTTGAAATTTGCTTCGTTTGTGAAAAATATTTTTATTTCATGGCACGAAAATTTAGTTTAATAAATGAATACGAATTATCCAAATGCATTTCACTTGTTCCATATTTCTTAATTTCAGCAAAGGATGTATCGACATTTATTTTACTAGAAGTGTATATCGGGTTTTAGAAGTATGCGAAATGAATTTACCTTTTCCTTTTGTTTTAGCTGTCGTTTGGCAACTCATGAGGCAGTATACTATAAATCTGATAGTCAAACTTTCTACCGATGATATTACAAGGACCAAGAAATCGTTAACTTGGTTAATGAAAGTAAGGAAAGATTTCTATAATATTTTACCTTAACAACCTTTTAAAAATACAATTATTTTAATACTACCGGATTCAAGGTATGGAACAGGACTAGTAATTCACAAACAAATTATTTAAAAAAAAATAGAATTACGATATTAAACTTAGTGTAAAACTTGTAGTGTGCATGGTAACGAGGATAAGTAAAGACTATTTGCAGTGACACCATGTGAAATTCTCAATTGAGTAGTATGTTCTGAAAAGAACTGGAGTTACAACTCTATAAACTCCCTACAATATTCTTATAAATATCCTGTCAGAGGTTCTGTAAGTTTAAAGGAGTAAAATCATTTCCAGATCGAATTTGAAAGAGCTCGCTTTCTTAAAGGCTCAAACATTATAATGAGTACAAAATATTTGCATTTTCACAATGGTATCGTAACGTAATAAGTTGGAACTTTCACGTGATGGTTTAATAAAATGAATACGAATTATCCGAATGTACATTTCACTTGTTCCGTTAATGAAACTATGAAATATGATGAATCTTTTCCATGTTTTTGTGCATATTTCTTAATTCTCATGCAAAGGATGTATCGAATTTTTTTTACCAGAAGTGTATATCGGGTTTTAAGTATCGAAATGAATTTACTTTTTCTTTTCGTTTTAGCTGTCGTTTGGCAACCCATGAGGGAGTATATTATAAATCTGATAGTCAAACTTTCAAAGTCTACGATTATACTGAGGACCAAGAAATCGTTAACGTTAAATGCAAAGGGAAAAGATTTCTGTAATATTTTACCTCAACAACCTTTTAAAAAATAATACAATTATTTTAATACTAAGGCTCACATAAAGGCACTACATCACTGCAAAATTATTTGCATTTTCACAATGGTATCGTAAGAACCAACTAATAAGTTGGAACTTTCACGTGATGGTTTTGAATATTTATCTTGATTCATAAGAGAATGCTTTGTCAACTTTTTCCCATTTCTTTTCCCTTTTTCCAGTCTTTATAGTTTATAGACCAATCCAGCATAGTCATAAGCCCCCTACCCTGCAATTTGAAAGCCTTGACCGATGTATTAACGTATATCTGGAAAGGCATAACCTTCAATCCGTGCTTTTGATTGATATGTGGGATTGGTGTATTAGTACACTTTACAAAACAACTATACAATTATAGTTATTTCAATTTGGGTTTTATACTTAAAATAAATTTTTCATCATTCCTTGATATTTCATATATTTTTTCAACAATGATAACGTTTAACGCCACCCAAGACCAACATGCAATGGGGCAGGAGTTATTTATGTACCCCTCATTCATCATTCTTGGCTGCGCGACCCCGGAAAGTCAACCGTATCACGCTTAAGGACGTCCCCATAAGAACCAGCTACTGTTGTGATCTTATTGATGCTATTGACCCCGGAAAAATTGATACACCTGGTCAGCCGAGATACTGACAGTGTAATTATTAATACCAGTGGCAATCCGTGTCTAAGTGGTGGGGAATATTGAAATCTGTTTGCATAATGACAACAAAATACTGGATCTCGAAAGTCGCTCAACGGGGACATCCTCCTCCCACCCAAAAAAAAAAAAAAAAAAAAAACACCGCTTGAAACATCATTTTATGTATCATTTCTCTTCAGTTTTTATGTTTTTTTATTTTCTTTTTTCAGTGAGCCATGGGGGGGGTTTGGGCTTGACCCCGCCCTTACACACAACCAAATATCAAAATCCCAGGCTATCATAAAGTTGACACCCAAACAGACAAGAAACAGACAATAAATATTTAAACAAACCAAATTCCCCCTTTTTGCACGAACTATTCCTTATTATTTTACCATGAAAAACTCTGAAATTCTGGACATCCCAGCCAAAGGGGGTATATCCCTATCCCGTGATGTACGCCCGTGTAATAACTCAATTACACTCAGGTCCCAATCAGGAAAAAAGAGTCCAGTAAAGTGCTCGACCCATATCGGGCCCAGACTCACTCAGAATCTGGGTCAGTAATTTGTGATACGATTTCTTCATTCTGACCCAGTTTCCGGGTTACTATAAACCTAATAGGTGTGGCACCTGAAATCTTTATTACGGGTCAATTCTGACAGTTGTCTGGGTTTAACCAAATTACACAAATTAATTTTCCCCTTGTTCCAATGATCTACAGGAGTCTTTGCTGCCCAATGCAAGTATCCATATCTAGGGCTCGAAGGGGTCGTTGCAGGTGTAGCCGACCAGGACCTGGTTGAGGTAAAACCCAAAGATGGGTTTTGACCGTCTTCGCATTGATAATAACTAAATCCTGAAAAAGTGGGCAGCCATATAGGAAGGACACGTACCCTGTGGACTAGACACAAAAAAACATGATTCGCCCGAAACCCGCTGCGGTCCAGGTAGTATCGGAAGTTGAAAAGTAACATGGAGATTATAATTTTAATCCTCTGCATCATTTAACAATTATTCGCTTTAAAACTCCGTTTAAGAACAAACCTTTCGATAAATTAATAATGACAATCCTTTGATTATAAAATGGATAATAAATACATTTTTAAAGCTCCTGTAAGTACATGTAAAACAATTTGCTGTTCAATTTACTAACAAGTGTGTTAACTGATTTACACAACAGTGATTTACGTAAAATTACCTAACGTTGGAAATAAAGTTCCTACATTTTGCTGTAAATTTACATGTTTTTTACATTTTATTGACCCAAAAGGTCGGTACCGGTCTGGGACATTGGTTAGGAAGACTCTGTGTCGACTTTCTGACTCGATTTTGGTCAAGTCTGCCAAAGTGGGTCTCGCCGGGGATTTTTTTTCCTGGTCAATTCTGACGAGGGGTTTAATGTGTGTTCATAATATCCAAAACTCGCATGTTAAAGTAAACCCCGTGGTGTCAAATCAACACCACTGGATACGAAAATTATTTGACAAAATACCAAATAGAAAACTGCAGGAGGTACAAGCATCAAAACTGCATTTATTTTCTTGACGTTGGAGCGTAATTTATTTTCTTAATTATGAAGGGATATTTCTCTTCGTTTTGACCTTATAGGGGCCTTTGTTTGGTATTACTATACGTATTATAGGGGGGCAACAGCATACAATTGCGTACAATCGACTGCTCAGTGCCTTGGGTCGTTTTGATAGTCAAATGACATTTACTCCCCACATTTCAATGTGTCAAAGCTGTTGGTTTCACTTGAAAAACCCTTATTCGGGATACCTAACTCAATCAGCAACAGAAAACTGACATGCACTGATATCATCCAGACTTGACTATTGAATTACTTTTGTACAACTCACCTCAGTACCAACTAAACAGGCTTAAACAGCTTCAGAACTCAGCTGCCCGGCGCTAACTCTGACCAAAGATCCGAGCACATCACTCCAGTGTTAAAGTCACTTCATTGGTTGCCTGTACAAAGTCCATAACCTTCAAGTTTTTATTGCTTTCATGTACTCATGGATATCTGCACCTGAATACCTCATTGGGGCCTTCCCAAGATACAATCCTGCTCACCCTTTCCTCACAATCAGGCTCACTTGTTGTTCCTCTGTATATCGCTCATGGGGATCTCGGCCATACATCATTCTCACCTACACTATGGAACAGTTTACCGGCAAAATTCAACTGCTACATCTCTTGACACTTTCAAGAACATTTGAAGATTCACTTATTTGGTTTTGGGGTTTTATAAATGATTGGTGGTGGTAATGTCTTTTAGAATTGAATTTTTTGTGTTTTAATTAATTTTAATGACCAGTATAACTTTGCTTTTAACCCTTTTTAATCTATAATTATTTATTATTATTATTATTAGTGAAAAGCGCCTTGAGCGTCAATTTGACGGAGATGCGCTATATAAATTTTATTATTATTATATATATGAAGGTCTCTTGGGTCTTATCAATTTCAAAGGACCCTCTTCGACTCTTATGGAATTAAAGATGGCCGTCTAAATTCAATATGCTGCTTTTGTATATAAATCCACTAACTCAGTAAATGACTATGAAGTTATGTGAAATGGTTTTGGCCCAACTTATGTATTCTATCGAATTTGGCTAGATAAGAAATGTTAGTATTATTGTTTATTATTATATCGGATCAGAATCCAATGTGATATACTCAGTTTATTTTCTAACCAACCAAACAACTATTTCTAACCAACCAACCTATCTTATAATTTACCCTTTTACCCATACAAATAAGGTTTTGTTAGATTAGCGTTGATTATTCATTTCCATAACAACATAATTAACAAAGTAGCATTTACAAAAGATCCTCAAAGGTCAAACTGTGCAGGGCACAAAATGTATACTGGTATATGACAAGAAACCATAACATTCAATATTTTGAGATGTCAGCAGAAAATTCTGCTGAATTTATTTTGATAAACACTGCAGGATATTTATGGGAGAAGTACAAAATGTACAAACTCTGCATACAAATACAAAAAGGAAATCCCCCTGTACTCTAAAGGTCATGCAAAGTTAACAAGTGACATGCCCATACTTTCAGGCTCCCTTTAAAGATGGAAGAATGCGTTTTGCGTGAGTTTGTCCTAATAAGCTGACGACTTCAACCATCTCTTTCACAACAGGTATTACAACCTCTGTTCACATCACTTGGTTTCTGGCCCTTGTAATCCCGACTACTTAGTACGTTGTCACCCAGTGAAATTCCCCCTTGCTGCCCGGACTGACTTATTTAATCCAGTTACCTGGCATTCCTGGCTCCAAGTAAGTATGGATTCTGAAAAAGGGCGCCCAAACAGAGCAGTCTTTCCACCATAACATCCGGATGGTTCAAGATATCATCTGCATCCAATGATTAACTCTGGAGGTCTTTTCGATGTAGTCTGCAAGCTCGCTAGCTCCCACAAATCCCTTCCGTGGCAACCTCTTATACCCCACATCACTTTCCCCTCCCGACATCTTCTTGAACAGACGATAGTAGACATAAAGGGATTTCAAGGCTGTCGTAAAGGAAGGAATGGCGGAAACCCCTTCAGGGAACTTGTCTGTCTTGAGCATAAGCGAAGTCTTTTGATGATTGTGCTGTCCTAGGTCCCCTCAACATCTTTGACCATGCATGAGTGTACTCAACCTCTGCAGGGACTCTCCGGGTTTGGGGTGCCCCTCTGGGCCAAAATGTTCAGCAGTCCCGAATGGTTCCAGCCATGCTACAGCGCCCTCTATAGTGCCAAGGCATTTCATGAAGGCTGTTGAGAGGGCAGGGTTGACCAACAGAAGCAGGTGTTGATGCTTTGACCCATCATTTTTAAAAAGGTTAAATGTCATGGGTTGGTCAAAATCTAAACAATCAAATGGTCGAATAAATGTCGATGTTATTCTGAACAGAGATATATATCCCATGCAATTTGAGCTAGATATTGATTTAATTTTTGCTACACCAACGTGTGTGTTAACACTGAATACTCGGTGCTTTCGAGTGTCACAGGCAGTGTCCAGTTCACAGGCGACTTGGGCGGGATTCGAACCCACAACCTCCCGCTTACTAGTGCAGACGTCTTACCTCTACTCTCTCTCGATCACCAGCCCGCCCGATGGTTATATTTTTGTCCAAATAAAGCATTGTTTAACTCTTTTTATAATTAAAACAACGAAGAAAACATATAGGACAGTTGGCGGGAGCGAAAGAAAGAACAAATTGAGGGGGAAGCCCATCAAAACCCTGGAAAGGAAAATATTTTCTTTTCCCCCATGATCAAACAATCTTTAGTTCGTTAGGGCCCATTTATAAACGACAACAGTACGTGACATGATTTAAAGGGGGGGTCTTAAAGGCGTCAAGGCCTGGATTCGGCGTCAAGGGTTTTCTACGGACAACGGTAAAAAAAGCTGACAAAACATGTGAAATGGCCTTACCTGAGGAAGCGTTAATGTGAAAATAAATATTTTGGGGAATATCTATCTTTTAATGCAAAATGTAATTTTAACTTGACAAACGTTAACGTTTTACTGCGGCCATTTGGCTTTCATGCATAGAACTCAGTGTACCGTTTCTGGAGATCAGTCTTTGACGCGAATCCAGTCTTTGAAGCCTTTAGTATGAACCAAGGGAGGGCCCAAACCAAAAAATATGAAATAACTGTTTTTCCTGACCTTTCTGTACCACTTAAAAGGTGGGTTAATAACGTTGGCCTATGGTTCTTGGTATGCCAGTCAATCTGGTTTTATTAGAATATCCCATTAAAAGCAGCATACATTCATTTCTCCATCACAGTACTACCCAACTATAGTCACGTGAAGCCACATAAAGGCCAACATAAAAAGTATGCGGTTTTTGGTCACAGATCCGGACGGTCAGTGCGGTGACGCGCTTTTTTCCTTAATTGTTTTTTTAACCTAGTAAATTTACGTTTTGGAACCTGACAAATTTCCCATATACACAAAGTAAGGTGGTAAAAGGCCTCATTAATCATGCAAGGTTCTACCCATGTTCCTCGTCCCACCGCCAATTTATCCAAAATTTTGGGTTTCTGGTACATCCGATCGCTCAGAGTTGCATTGGTTCATTTTACCCTCATGACCACGACCAATCTCTCTGTTTACGTTTATTGTTTAAGTTATATTGTGTTCATAAGAAAAACGGGTTCGATTAATAAACGAGCTGGAAGTGGTAAATACAAGTGGCTCAAATGAACAAGAAACCGGAGATTTTTTTGGGTTTGGCCTAAAGAAAAGTAGGCCTACTAGTACTTCATGTACATTGGTAACTAATGGGGTATTGTTGCAAATGCACAGTAAAAATCGTATGCATCAGTGAACATTATTTTGAAGGCGGTCGAAACGGTTTGGTTAATTTTTCCACGCAATGCACACAGCGTATGGATTCAGAGTCGAGGTTAAGTGCAATTCATGGTTTGATAGTATTGATGAGGTTCAAGGGTCGAAGTGCAGCTGTGCACAGACAATGGGCGGGGTGACAGATCTGACAAGACTTGGGAGATTTACTTTGGCAAGATTATCGGAAGAAAGCGTACTCGTAAAACAATAATGGAATAAAATCACTGAGATGCGGGTTAATAGATCCATTAATATCCTAATAAGGTGGACCATCGTGTAAGGATTTTGGGAAAATTTTGAAGGAAGCAGTAATAATCCGGGTAACCTCAGTATTAATTGCATAAAACCAACCAACGAAATCATTTTCTGATAAGGCAAAAAATGACCAGACGGGTTTTTCAATCTGCTACTCTGGGTAAAATGCATTTAAATCTAAATGATGATATGAGCGCACTCGGGTTGTAGAGCTAAAGTTTTGTTAACAATCTCAGAGGGAAGACAGACAGTGCTAATGAGGGTAGGGGTAATAGTAATTGTATTTATGACGTTGATATTAACATGGATATTCTAATCAAAAACCTGAAGGTAGCCAAAAAAAACAAATCTCCAGGTATTTATGGGATAAACGAGCTCTTAAAAACAGGGGTGGTGTTTAAATCATTGCTTTGGATATGTTTGAAAATTTATTTGTTTTAAAAGATCCCGAGGAATGGAATCGGGTATCATTGTACCCCTATTTAAGAAAGGTACCGAGTTTGAACAACTAAGATTTCCTGACCTCATGGTTCAAAAATATTTAAAAATTATTGCAATGATATCTCCGATTTCTTTAAAGTACAAATGCTCTTTCGGAAGTTCAGGAGGGTTCCGTTCGTCTTATCGATTGACGATCTATTTTACCCTTAAACATAGCCGCGTGTCGTCTTGCAGAGGAAAAACTTTATGCCTTCCTGGATTTCGAAAAGCTTTGACACAGTTTTAAGAGATGGATTTCTTTGAGGGTGAATACAGGGTTAGGGTAGAATTTGGAGTTAATCGATGCACTCTACGATAATGTCCCGGCTCGTTAAATTTGGAATATTTAAAGGAATTTTTTGAAGTGACTGAAGGGTAAAAAAGGGCTGTGTCCTGTCTCGGTTTATTTTTTATTTTTATCAACAATTCACTAAAATTTCTCAAGGCCCATGATTTGGGGTAAAATTACGATGTTTGTGTGGGAAGCCTCTTGGGCAGGACGATGTTGTCTTACTGGCTAATGACGAATGAACTTAACGATGTTAAACCTAGCTGCCATTTTGCAAATGAGTGGAGACTGAGTTTTAATGACGATAAGTCCAATGTCTTAATTACAGGTCAAGGTTAACAAGAAAATTATGGAAACTTGGTGATAATTGATTTCGAGTCGATTCTTATAAGTACTTGGGTGTTTATATCTCTAATCTATCGGATCATCACAATTGTGAATTGTTAAAAGGGGAAAGATTGCTTATAAAGTCTATTATCCAACTTTTACGACTATAATCGCGTTTATTATGGGGAAATTTCTACCTCGATCAATTATGCATGTGCTGATGGTCCTGAGCCAGTCAGTCTTGACAGAATTGAAAACTTGCAATCGCAAATGGCGCGACATATTCTGAAGGCTCCCCGCAATACGCCGCGTGTTGCACTCACGCGATCTCGGCTGGTCGCCTCTTTCCACATTTCATAATATCGCGAGGGGGAATTCTCTCTAGAGTTATTAATAGGAAATGCATCGCTGGAAACTCCTCTTACTTACTATGCTTAGCCTTGGCTGCAATTTAATCAGTTGCGCTTCAAATTTTTAAATAGCGCTCAAAATATCCTTACCAGCTGCAACTGAATACATTTTGACTGTGCGAAAACTGGGAGCCTTTTCGTCCGCACTTGGCAAATCGATTAAGCGCGTACTTATGGATTTTTTCAGATAATGATTGGTTGGAAGAAGCTTGCTCCAAATCTTCACTAATGATTATGTAACCATCAAAGATCACCCAGTTTGAAAGTTATCTTTTGGATAAAACTGACTTCATGGGGTCGTCTCAAATTTAACTCGCTCCAAAACTCTTCCACTCAATCGCAGAATTAGAAATTGGACGGCAGATAATGACGGTACATCAACCTATGTAACTCAGGTATTGAAGATTTGAAAATTCTTGTTTTACATGTCATGCTCTTAATAATATTAGATCCGAAGATATACAAGTTGAAACTATCTTTTTCAAATGAATATTATGATATATGGGGCTTTATATCACAGCAGATGTTAATATCATCCACCGAGCACCTCGGGAATCCCGTAATTAAAAAAATGCCGATATAATTTATTCATTATTTGATACTTTCTGTAAATCATATGTTAAGCGTGCGTGAAATTGAGATCCGATATTATTCGGACTACAATTAATAATCTCTTCTCATTCGTTGCTGTTAATATTTTGTATAGTTTATATTTTACTATATTTTCTAGAACTCATTTTAAATCAACTTGGTTCAATGGTCATTGATAGCTATGATTGATGGTACACCCTCAGATTTGGTGTCGCGCGTGCATCCCTTTCTGACAAAAATACCTCGACGTCAAAGCTGAGGTTATCATCACTTTATCTGTTAATTTTCTTTTAAATGTGTTTTTTATTATTTATGTGTATTGTGTCGGACACACCCTTTTTGGAAATGCCACTGTTTTAAAGTAAGTCCAAATAAATAAATAAAAATAAATACTGCAATGTACATGACATGTACATACAACTTAAACATGTACATACATGTACATGTACATGTACATGTACATCTAATATCATGTACATGCCAACTTAAGGAGCTCATTTAAACTAATTTTTTAAAATTCAAAAACAAAAACGATTGTCATTGGTTATTGGTTGGCCCCCAACTGCTCGCAGTGCTCGATGTACATAATTGTATAATTAGCCCAGATTGAACTTTGACCTTCGTCTTCGTTTCAGTTTCAGGTACTGTAAAACACGTACAGTATGGAACCCACCTTTGCCTTCAAATTTCCCATATCGCTTCATGTGGCAAATGTGGTGAATAGCCGAATGAATGATGACTTAATGAATGATGAAAACCGAACGAAATGAGACAGCCGAATGAATGATGATTTGGGCAAATGAAATTGAATACCGAATGAAATGAAGACTAGCCGAATGAATGGATGATTGGCAAATGAAATGGTAATGGCCGAATGAAATGACATAGCCGAATTTAAATGACGAAAAGGCACAAAATGAAGACTAACCGAATGAAATGATGATTGGGCAAATGAATGATGAGTAGCCAGTGAAATGGTGATATAAGAATGAAATGGTAATGCCGAATGAGGATATGGCACGAGGCAGTTTTGGCGTTCCTCAACCACTCCACCACGAACCGCTACAAATACAGTCTTGGGAACTTCAAAGAATCTGCCCAAAACCGGAAACCACTACGTGCTCAATTTGAAATGTACGCAGCCACATTTTTGCTCTGCAAAACAACAACGACTGACGTTCACTGTCGACAACTCCCGGGGGTCCGTTGACCCCTTTAAAATTGAACATTTTTGGGCCCCTTTATCTCTTGAGACCTAGATTTTATTGGCTTTCCAGTCATGTTTAAATTGACGTTCCCTAACTTATGGTTTACGATATAAACACCCAGGTACTGATAATGTGTAACTTTCCATGTACATCACATTTACAAAAAAAAATTGGGTGCCCTCCAGCGAAAATATTTGAAAGGAGTGGTCGTCAGATTTTTTTCTCCTTGACTGTCATTTTAAGATTGAAATGCATTGGAACGAAACCCATACCTTTTTCAAAGACAATTATCTAGCAGTATGCCGTACCCTGAGATAAAAGACCTCACACATTCAACTTTACAAAATTTCAACAACTTTATTTCAACATTTTACCCTTTTTGACTTTTGTTCTTAACTACTTTATGCATCCATTGGTTGACTGATGATTAAGACTTGTATACCATCGGCCAAAGGGAATTTTGCTTCAGAATAAAAGTATCCAACATTTGTGACTTTTCGCTGGGTTGACGAAATTCATCCCTATTTGGTGCAATTCAACATCAACATTAGTGGCCATTCGATTTGAAAAACGTGAGATCGAGTCCAATGTTGACACCGTACAGTGCAGGAGCCGTGCACAACGTGTGAGGTATTTGATTTGAAACGTGAGATTGGTCGCAATCGTTGACATACAAACAGTGGCAAAGCCAGTGGAAAACATGTGAGGGCGCCATTCGATTGGAAAACGTGTGAAATTTTAGTCGCAATCGTTGGCAGACAGTGTGTGGAAGGCAGTGCACCATGTGAGGGCGGGGGCCATTCAATTTGAAAACATGTAGATTGAGTTTGGGTACCGGTAAATTTACCGGTAAAAAGTGGAAAATTTCAAAATCAAACGTTTATGTTTATACAAAGAAAATTGGTAAGTTCATTAATAAATAGGCCTATGAATGACGGGGAAAAAAAAAAAAAAAACCCGACCAGTTTCAGCACTTTTGGGTCGGTCGGTGGAAACAACTCAAATTTTTTTGGCCCAATCTGTTCAAATTGTTTCTTTCAAACCTGCTGCTAGCCTGATTTTC